>BSBM01000884.1:1942500-1944866 GCA_027924585.1 Larix kaempferi
GGAGTAGGGGGGGAGAGAGAGAGAGAGAGAGAGGGTGGGGTGATGGGGGGAGGGTGTGGGTGATTGGTGGTGGGGTGGTGTGGGGGGGTTGCGGGAGATAAAAATAAAGAGATCATGTAGCAGGTAGGGAGGTATGGATTTATGGTAGATAAGGGAAGATAGAGAGAAGGGGGATATAGGGTGGAGAGAGAGAGAGAGGGATAGATTGGGGTTTAGAAGTGGTAATGTTGGGTATAGTAAGGGAGAGGGATAGAGATATGGAAAGAGAGAACGAGAGAGATCGGGTGGGGGAGAGAGAGAGAGAGAGAGAGAGAGAGAGAGAGAGAGAGAGAGAGAACAGGAGAGAGACAGAAGAAGGGCAGAGAAGAGGGGAGGTAGGGGGAGTAAGCGAGAGAGGAAGGGGGAGATAAGGGTTGGTTATGGGAAGGGAGAGTGCAGGGGTAGGGGTTGTGAGAGTCGGAGAGGAGGGGTGTTAGGCAGTTGCAAAGAGATAGAGGGGTGAGGTTTAGGTGTATAATGAGGAATAGGGGAGAGAGACTGAGAGATAGGGGGTTAAGGTTAATAAGGTATAAAAGAGAGAGAGAGAGAGAGGTTAAAGGTAGGAGATGAGTATAGTGGTGAGAGAGTGAGAAGGGATATGTCTGTGTTGTGGAGAGAGAGAGGGGGGGGAATAGTTTAGGTAGGGGTATTAGGGGAGAGAGAGGGGGGTGGTTGGGTAGTGTATTAGGAGGAAGAGAGAGAGAGAGAGAGAGAGAGAGAGAGAGAACTAGGGGTTTTAGGTGGTTGGTAGGGGAAGAGAGGGGTCGGTGGTAAGTTGTAAGGAGGGAGGATTTAAGAGAGATAGAGAGAGAGGCAGGGTTAGGGATAATAGGAGAGAGAGAGGGGGGGTTAGGGAGTGTATGAGTAGGGTTAGGGAGAGAGAGGGAATGTTAGGGGTAGTGAGAGTGAGAGAGAGACTAAGGTGTTAGGGGGGTTCGATTATAGAGAGAGGGTGGGGGTTTAGGTGTACATGGAGTAGTAGGGTAGAGAAAGAGATAGAGAGGGGGTTAATAAACATTAGGGGGAAGAGAGGAGAGAGAGAGGAGGAGGAATGGATGTTATAGGTAGAAGGAGGATTATGATGTTTGGAGAGTGAATTAGGGTGTTATTAAGGGTTAGGGATAAGAGGGGAGAGAAAGAGGAGGAATGGGGTTAGTTGTCGGGGGAGGAGCAGGGGTTAGAGAGAGAGATATGTTATGAGCTTTGGAGATAAAGACGAGTTTTAGGGGTATGTGGAGGAGTAGGGGAGAGAGAGAGAGAGAGGGTGTTGGTGATAGTGGTGGGGAGGAGGAGGAGGTTCTGGGAGAGAAAGAGAAAGAGATCATGGTGAGAGTAGGGAGGTGTAGTTTAACTGTTTAGGGGAGATAAGGTAATTTAGGGAGAAGGGGATATAGGGTATTGGGGAGAAAGAAGAGAGAGAGAGAGAGAGAGAGAGAGAGAGAGATTGATTAGCATTGAAAAGTAGTAAGGGGAGGGGGTATTTAGGGGAGAGGGTGAGAGAGATGGAAAGAGAGAGAGGGGGGGAGAGAGAAAAAGCGAGGGGAGACAAGGGGTGGTAGGTGGAGTAAGAGAGAGCGAGAGGTGGGGGGGAAGGGTGTTGTTATGGGAATGGAGAGTAGGAGGTGGTTTAGGGTTAGAGAGTGGGCGGTTACGGGTAGTGAGATTGAGAGACTGGGGGGGGTTAGGGCATTAGGTACAAAGAGAGGGGTGGGGGTTATGTGTAGGTTGAGGAGTATGGGAGAGAGATTGAGAGAGCAGGGGTTAATAAGGGTTAGGTAGAGGAGGTTTGTGAGAGAGAGAGAGAAGGTTGGGGGTGTTAGAGGTAGGATATGAGTAGAGTGGCGAGAGAGTGAGAGAGGGGATTAGTAAGTGTTGAAGAGAGAGAGAGAGAGTGGGGGGGGTAAGTTATAGGGTGAGTTGGAATAATAGAGAGAGAGAGAGAGAGAGAGAGATGATTTACTGAGTAGGAGAGAGAGAGAGGAGAAGGATGATGAGGAGGATTAGGGTTAGTTATAGGGGGAGCAGAAGGGGGTGGGAGAGAGAGAGAGAGAGAGAGATAGAGAGAGAGAGAGAGGAGAAGGAGGATGAGGAGGATTAGGGTTAGTTATAGGGGAGGAGAAGGGGTGGGAGAGAGAGAGAGAGAGATTGGTTTAGGGGTTAGGGGTATTGTGGAGGAGTAAGGGTGGGGGGAGAGAGAGAGAAAGAGAGTTTGGGGGTGGGGGAGGGAAAGAGAAATGGATCATGGTGGTTGTAGATAGGTAAGGGTTTGGGGGTTTAGAGAGAGAGAGAGGTATATTGGGGTTGGAAAGCTATAAGGGGAGGGGTAT